>JAWNNB010001575.1:0-24856 GCA_035043285.1 Drosophila subsilvestris | reverse complement strand
GATAGAGCCATGTCTGTCTATCCGTCCGTCTGTCCGCATTGATGAGCGCCTAGATCTCAGAGACTATAAGAGCTAGAGCAACGAAATTTTTTTCAGACTCATGTTACAAGTGTATTTCAAAATTTCGCCCCGCCTCCTTCCGCCCCCACAAAGAACGAAAATCTGTGAGCAGCCACAATTTTGAAGATACGAAAAAACGCAGTATCGTAGAGAATGACCATATCTATCAGATTGCCGAATCTGAATCAGATCGGTCATTATTATAGCCAGAATCCTCTGGCGCTGCTGACGCTATTCATTCTCTTTCTCGCTCGCACACACTCTGCCCTGTGCAATGCGCGAGCAACCCCTAGCGGAGAAGATGTAGAATCTAAATGGTAGATGTAGAATATCTATTCTACATGTATAATATACATTTTGGATGTAGAAGTAATTAACAGGCGTAGCAAAAAAGTAAAATGTAAAAATTTTAATTTTTTTTAAATTTTAATCATAAGCTCACAAATTTATATACTGACTGAGTACGGGTATAAAAGTAGAGTCACGACTAGAAGCGACTCACGTTCCTTCTCGTTACCTTTCTTTGAGGTAAGTGATGTTCTAGATGGTTTGTCAACTATTGACTCTGCGGGTCCAGACAAGGTGCCAAGTTTTATTTTACAACACTGTGCGAAGTCCCTATGCAAACCCGTGACATATCTTTTCAACCTATCATTGGAACGGTCTCGTCTTCCAGTGATTTGGAATGAATCCTACATAATTCCGCTTCACAAAAAGGGTTCAAGATCTCACATTGAGAACTACCGAGGTATTTCAAGGCCTTTGACTCCGTGAACTGCCTATATTATGCCTATATTATAATTTTCTTTTAGTATGGATAATTCTATTATAGTTCATAGTTAGCAGATAATTTTTAATTCATTGAAATAAATAAATAAAAATAATAACAAACGAAGTATTTTAGGTTCTACCTCCCCCTCCCTCTATGTACATATTTACACGCCGCGTTGAAAGGGCATTCCCTTACACTCCCTTCTCGTTTCGGAGGGGTGCTCCAGTGTCCGAGTTCGCGGCGTGCTTTCTCCGTCGAGCCTTCTCTGCACGGCTTCTAAGAGAGTCTGAGGTACTCGGCGTATCGGGTATCGACCTGCCATCCGGCGGCCACTCCCCTATCTCTTGGACGGCGCCCAACCCTGGAAGCTCGTCATAGAGGGCCTGTAGATCGGCGTCATAAAAGGCGTCTAGCTCCAAGTAGGAGTGCCCCTCGTGGAAGGGTATCAGCTCTGCTGCCTCATCGTGGTCGCTCAGTAGATCGTCGATGTTTAGGTCGCGTAGGTCGACGTGGAGAGATTCCGGCACTGGAGGTATGTTTTCGGCCTCTGTGGGCTCGTCTGAATGTTCGTCGACGGTGATGGTGCTTAGGAGATCCAGGTCCACGTCTCGGTCATGCGGTGGTTCGACATCCTGTAAATAAGAACCTATATGTAGGTAAAATCAATGTTAACAAAGGTATAAAAAAAAATGTATAATGTTTCGTGTTGGACCGTGTTCGGAAAATTTTTAGCCGTGCGTGGTAGTGCGTGTTGGAAATTTTAATTTTCGTGCCGTGTTGGGTCGTGTCGGAAAATTGCAGTCCATTCCCATCTCTACTCCACATCGTTCCGTAGGGGGGCCCGCTGGGAATTTTTCCCAATGCGTCCATCGTTGAGGACTTCCTCGTTACTCTCCTCGGCCATGGCGGGGTCTCCCCACCTACTATCGGCGTCTACAATGCTCGTCTGGAATGGTGCCGCTCAGAATAGCTGGATTGGCGTGGGCCGGTTGATTGTCCGTGAGGCTGCTGTTGACTGGATTGCCTGGACTGCGAGAGCCGATCGGCTGTTGATGAGGCTGATGTTGGCTGGATTGAGGTGAGCCGGTTGTAAGTCTGCGTAGGGGTAGCGACGGCGTGGACGTGGTTCTGCGGACGGTAGTGTACTCCCAGGATGCCCCGAGGTTTAATCTTCTGCCCCTGGGGGCCGTCTGTCACTCACTCGTCCTCGTCGCATCGTAGACTCTGTGGGGGAAAAAATCTTGGGTGATTACATCTTACCTACTTTGTTATAGCCCTGTCCTGCCTGAGCGGTGCGATTTACAATATATGTGGAATCCCTGTCTTAATTAATCCCCCTAAGGAGGTCTATACATAGCTTACGGCTTCGTTGGCGATGCCCCTTTCGGGGCGAGGACGCTATGGCAGCGCACTGCCATAAGTGTCCCTCATGAACGCTGCCGCCGGTCTGGTCGTTGGCATTAGTGTTCCCTTGCTGGCTCGCCGGGTCCTGCTTTACCTGCGGTCTTGCGTTGTCGTCCCGCTTGCAGTTGCAGACGCACGATGTTCGGCGCGAGAAACTTTTTCACCTGGTATGGTCCCTCATATTTAGGGGCCAACTTTTCTGCAAAGCTTTCGGCTGCCTTGGATAGGTGATGTTGTCGCAACGTTAACAGTGAGCCGATCGCGGGACGCCACCCGCGTCGTCCCCGGCTCGTTGCAGTGTCTCGACTGATTGCCGTGAGAGAGCGTCGGCCACGATATTCTGACTACCCCGCCTGTAGTGAACGTCAAACTGGTACTGCTGGAGCTCTAAAGCCCAGCGAGCGATGCGGCCTGTCGGGTTGTCAATGGTATTCAGCCATTTCAACGCCCGGTGATCTGTGATGACATCAAAGTGATATCCCTCCAGATAGCACCGAAGTTTCCGGTTTGCTCAGACGATGGCCAGACACTCCGTTTCGGTGGCGGAGTAGTTTTCCTCGGCCTTGAGTAGTCGTCGGCTGGCGTAGGCGACGACTCGTTCCTCTCCTGCAATCTTCTGGGTCAATACTGCTCCAAGGCCATATGCACTGGCGTCCGTTTGCAAAACAAACCTTTCCGTGAAGTCCGGGCATGCTAGTACTGGCGCCTGGGTCAGTTTTTCCTTCAACTCCGCGAACGCCACTTGGTGCTCCTCGGTCCAGTTCCACTTGTGGTCCTTCCTCAAAAGACTAGTCATCGGCTGAACTACCGTGGCAAAGTTTGGTACAAGTCTCCTGTACCACGAAGCCTTTCCGAGACAGCGTCGCAGCTCCTTCAGCGTGCTTGGCGGTGCCAACTTTCGAACAGCGATAATCTTTTCCGGGTCGGGGTGGATCCCTTGCTCGCTGATGACGTGGCCGAGGTAAACGATACTCTTACGGAAGAAACCGCACTTCTTTCGGTTCAGCCGCAGGTTTGCTTCCCTCAGTCTCCTAAATATCTCGCGTAGGTTATCTATGTGTTCCTCCAGTGTTGCTCCAATGACGATTATGTCATCGAGGTAGGCGAACGCGTAGTGTTCTATTTTGGGTCCGATGATGCTGTCCAGGGCGCGTTGAAACGTTGCTGGAGCCGAATGAAGGCCGAATAGCATGACCTTCCAGTGGAAGAGTCCTCGTCCCAGTACTGTGAATGCGGTGGATTCCCTGCTGTCCTTTGCTACCGGAATCTGCCATTCTTGAGGTCCAACGTCGAAATGTATCTGGCGTTGCGTAGCCTCTCCAGAATATGATTGATACGTCTTCTTTCCGTCTTCTTTCCGACCAACACGATGGGTGCGCTGTGTGGCTCGATCCGTCCATCTCGTAGGAGTTCGTCCACTTGGTCGTCGATGATCTTCTGCATGGCTGGATTTTTGGGGTAGTATTGTTGTCTCACCTGTCTGTTGTCCCGCATGAGGATCGTATGCTCGCCAATTTGCGATGCTCCATTGAGTCCCTCAAACTAGGCAATATCCTGCTCCAGAAACTCGGCCGCCCATGGCGTGGGCGGAGGCTCGGGCTCTTCCGGGGGCAATAGTGGTAGCTCATCCGTCAGGATGGTGGCGAAGTTCACGGTGGCGTGAGCATCCGGGCCTGCAGTGCGGAACGGATTTCGATACCTCGCAATGTCGGCGTCGTATAATGGCTCCAGCTGGTAGTCTATCAGTGCCTTCTGTTTGGCGTCGTCTCTCTTGTTCCGTGCCTGAGACTTGGTTGTCTGATTGATCCGCCTGCTCTCGAAGGCTGCGGGATTGGGGCAAGACACGTCTTTGTCCTGGGGTGTTATGCTGTGGTTCTTCGTGGTCGTTTGGTTCGGTGGCGTTGTCCTGGTTGAGCTGCTGGGCCTATTAGCCTGTTTACACTGCGACGCATCATTGGATTTTTCCGTTAAATGGAACATGCGACAATGATGCCCATAAGAGCCCTGTGGATAGAAGAAGACAATAATGCGGCCGCATCTTTAATCATGCGGCGCATCATTAGCTAGTGTTGCCGTATTCTGTCTAGTATTTTTACAAAATACTGAAATTATTCAGGGTATCGACAGCAAACAGCTGTGAATTAGTAAATTATATTTAAAACTGAAATATGAGCAATGAAAAACAAAAGAAAAAGAAGTGTACAGAGGGGCGGAATATAATAAGAATAGACTTGTTGGGGGAAAAATTGAGGATTTGCGTGGGTTGCGCAAGAACACCCACATTTACGAGGACTCACATTTCTGTTCGGTGAAGCCAACGATAGCTTCACTTGCTGTGAAGTCCTCCTAAACAAGCTCAATAAACAATTGGGTGCTCGTAGTGAAACTCCCAAATGCATCATTTTCCACATTTAATAATAAATCGCTCATTATTACGGGAATTTCAATAAAAATGCTTTTGCTCTCTTCTTCTTGCTCGCCGAGTTTGTTTACATTTGTAGGCCGAACAGCTGACAAATGCTGCGAAAAATGATGCGGCTTTGGTGTAAACGCCTCGCATCATTTTTCCGCACCTTCGACAATGATGCGGCAGTGTAAAAAGGCTATATCCTATTCGATGCGTGGCCTTGACTTTGTCCTGGTCGTGCTGGGTGGGGACGGCTTCAGGTTGGGCAATCTGGTCCGGGTGATGTCCGGTCGTGCTGCCACTGTCGTTACTGAAGATGCGTTGATCTGGTCCTGGTTTCGAGTGATCTTGTGACTGGACGTGCTGGCCCTGGTAGTATCCAGCGGTGTCGCAGTCACCGCCCCTAAGATGCTGTTGCTATGTCCGTGTCCCTGTTTAGGCTTCCGGTTCGACGAGCTGGCCCTGGGGATGTCCAGCGGTATCGCAACTGCCTCTGCCGAAGTTTTCCTGATCCCGTTGTGTGACTCTCGGTTCGGCGAGCTGGCCCTGGGGTTGTCCAGCAGTGTCGCAACTGCCTCTGCCGAAGTTATCCTGATACCGTTGTGTGACTCTCGGTTCGGCGAGCTGGCGCTGGGGTAGTCCAGCGGTGTCCCAACTGCCTCTGCCGAAGTTTTTCTGCTCCTGTTGTGTGACTCTCGGTTCGGCGAGCTGGCCCTGCGGTTGTCCAGCGGTGTCGCAACTGGCTCTGCAGAAATTTTCCTGATCCTGTCGTTGTGCGGGGCTTGTGCACGCTTTGATGAACTGGCCAAGGTGGTTCCCATCGGTGTCGTAGTTCTCCTATGCGTGGGTCTGCCCGGGTTCGTATGGTCTGGTGTCGGCGTTGTTCTTTCTGAATTCTTGGGTCTGGCGAAGCTGGGTCCATTTATTGTCGTGGTCGGCTTTGTTGGCCCGATGATAAGTGGACTTGCGAATGTCACCAATTCTGGTCGAGGCAGGGCATTGGGGCAGGGCATTGGTGTCGTACCTGGCGGGTCACGTCTCATTTTCAACTGTAGATAGGCACGTCCGCAGTGGATCCTAGCTCGGATACCGCACAGGAAGTCGAGACCCAGGATAACGGTCCTGCGGTCGTGTCTCCGTCCGCGTCCGCGTTTCCCGACCCTTGCTTCCGGCAGCAGTTGATGGTTCGAACACCCCGTCGGCCACATTCCCAGTATAACAGTTTCTGCCGGTTGGAACATGTGCTGCTTAAATGCCCTCCGCACAGTTTCGACATGCTCGCCGCTAGAGGTGGGCATGGACCGTGTTTTCGTCGTGTCACGTCGTGACGCGATGGGCGCCCGTGTGTGCTGTTGAAAAATTAAATATTGTCCATGGGCGTGCGTGTTCGTTCAGAGCAAAATCGGCACAAAAAACACAACGAGAAAAAAAATAAATTTTTGTCGGTTTTTGTGATTTTGGAGTGTGTATTTAGAACTAGTTTAGTGTGAACATGAAATCGCAAAAGCTGCATAGCCATTCCAGCCAGCTCGGCTACAAGCGTCAGGGTGTTTTTTACCTCGGGACAAATATTAAATAAACGCTGGTACACGCTTATTAAGCTCCAACCTTGATAAACTGTTATTTTCATATAAAAATATGTAAATAAGAACCATATGTAGGTAAAATCAATGTTAATAAAGGTATACAAAAAAATGTATAATATTTCGTGTTGAACCGTGTTGGACCGTGTTCCGAAAATTTTGGCCGTAAGCTGAGTCAATTCCGATAGCGAGTTGCAATCCTGCCTGCGCGTGTATATCTGGTAGTCCGGGCGCAGATTCTCATAAATCCGGTCCAATTCCTGCTCCCGAGTGTACTGGGCTCGCTGCATCATCAGTCTCAACTCAATTAGATAGTCCCGGAAGCATTCCTTGGGCCTCTGTTCTCGGCTCCGGATGGTGTCCTCCAGACGTTGGAAGTATGTGGGTGGCAGGAAGAACTCCAAGAATTCCTTTCGGAACTCTGTCCAGCTCTGGCCTTGAATCTGGAACGCACGGAACCATCCTTTAGCCTTACCTGTCAAAAGGCCGGAGACGGCCCGTGGCAGCTGCTCTGGGCTCCCTCCGTACGACTCGACTCGCTTCTCCAGTCGCTCCATGAATGCCAGTGGATCCGTATGGCCGTTGAATGTGAGTCCCCATTTCCTGAGCTTATCTGCCAATAAGGAATAGGAGACTTTTTCTCCTGGGCGGGCCCGTTGTCCTTGGGATAACCTTGGTTGGTCGTGGTTCCCGATGATGGGTGGCTCGCCCCCGTTGGGGCGGTGTTCGGCGGTGCTAGGTCCTGGTCTTGAAGGCATATAGCAGGGTTCAGCTATGGCCCCTTGAAGTGGCTCCTGGCGGTTGGGCTGTTGGTAGAGACCTTGGCCAGTCTGTGGCTCAGCTGCCGTGTCTCGGGGTCCGGTGGCACTGATGCTTGGCTTGTGCTAGGCAACTCGGGGATTACCCATTGTGGTTCCAGACCAGGACCGTGGTGGAGGTTCCCGTCGATGGCCAAGGGCTCCGAGGCCTCAGTTCCTCTTCCTGGGGGTGTCCTGAGGGTCATCGGGCGACCTGGAGATTTTTGCCCTGCTGACAGTAGTAGTTGCTTCCTAACCCTGCTTCCCTCCTCTTTTGCTAGCGTTTCTGGTCCCGGAGACGTGGCTGGGCTCCGTGGATCCCTGGAACTAGGAGTGGCTGCCACGTGAAATGAATCCGGCAATCCGGCTGCGGAGCTTGTCCACTGTTCCTGTTCACTCGAGTCTGAATTCTTGGGCCAATCCTTGTAGCTCGTCCTTCCGGCGGTACGATATCCCACGCGGACCCATGTCTCCTTTGGGATTGTGGCATTTTGGAATGTGTACCTTGGCACTGGGAAATCGATGGCTCTGGCACTAGTGCACGGTGCCGCGCAGGGTCCTCGTTGATCTTAGCACGGATACACGGGACTGCACTGGTGCTCGGTGTCCTCAGCACGTATACACGCGCTACCAATCGGTTGGTTCTGCGGAAAGTTGCGCGGCACAATACTAAGCGAATGATCCTGTGGAAGGATGCTTGGTTGCGCACGGGGTACTTATGTTCTTTGGTAAGTATTCGCGGCGTAGTACTAAGCGGGTAATGCTGCGGAAGGATACTTTTGGTTTGGCACAAAGGATTACGAGGAGTGTCTATGTTTTCAGCGTGTTCCGGTTCGCGGTTAGAATTTTGATGTGTCTCTGACGAAGGCTGGAGCTTGATTCTTTTTCTTCTCGAGCTTGGTATCCGCCTTATATTGGCCGTCAGTCGGGTTTCGGGGCAGAGGGCTCGGTCAACCGCGCTGCTCCACCCGATCGTGGCTCTCTCCTGTGCTCGGCTCCTTCTGGTCGCCGTGTCGTTCCTGAGATCGTGTAGCCGCTGCCCCCGTTCGGGTCCTAAGTGCTCCTCCCTTGTCGCCGTGTCGCTGCTGCTGATCTCGCTGTCGCAGCGGTACGCCGCTGTTGCTCTGCTCCTCGTCGTCGAGCGCTGCTTTCCGCTCTCTTTTGTCACCGTGTCGCTGCTGCTGATCTCGTGGTCGCGGCGCTACGCCGCTGTTGCTCTTCTTTTAGCGGTGTGTTATTGTTTTGTCTAGCTTTGCCAGCTGCTACCTGCTACTGTTGGCTGCTGCGTAGTTTCCCGCGCCGTACAGTTTCGGGGCCCTGAACTATATATTCCCGCATCCACCTGGAGTGGCTGCTGCTACCGGCTTTCCACGCCGTCCGACTGTGGCTTCTGCTGTGGTATCTTGATTCTTCCCGGGCCTGGCGTAGTTCCCGGCGAAGATTTTTGAAACGGTTGCTCCTAGGCGACCGAAACGTGGTGGGCTCTGACTCACCCCTCCGTCAAACCTCTGTATCCGCCGCTGCTTCTGTTTCCTCCTTTTTCACTCACTGCGCTCCCTATTCTTCTTCCCCTCCTTACTACACTCCCTTAATACTCCACTATAGGTATCTGATCTCCAACTCGACGGTCCCTGCTCGGGCGCCATCTGTAAGGAAGTTCCGCTGGTGTACAGACTCTCAAGCCTAGTACTCAGATCGGTAAAAACACTTCGCGAACAGAATCAGGGTTGATATTCGTCTGAAACCGATGAGAAATTTTTTCGGTCGAAAACTGTTTTCTAGGTTCTTTACGGAAGGCAGTACCAGTTAAAGAAAAAAGGGTCGGTATATACTAGAAAAGTATCCGATAGTATTAGCTGGTATTGCTGGTATGTTTCTACCCCCCTGTAAAGTTATATCAATTTGATATAAATTGCCAGCAGACTCGATACAAACACAGAGAAATGGAGACCAAGAAAGTCAAACCAAACAAGCGCCTGGGTGAATTCTGCGACGAGGACATAATTAAACTGATCAGGAGGTGAAGAAAAAGGAGCTGCTGTGGGACTTGAGTAGCAAGCAACATTTTGGTGCGAATGCCATAAAAGCAGTGGCGACCGAGATGAATAGAGACAGTAAGTACAATTTTAATGAAGTAAGGATATGTTTAAATATAATATTTACAGTTGATACGTGTAGAAACGGGTGGAAGTCTTTACGGGACAGCTACCGGTACCACGTGAAGAGGGTATGAAAGAGTGGAAGTGCTGGAGGAGTCCCGTAGTCAACGAAAGCATTGATTGGAAATTTTCCCCTCATATGGAATTCCTGCCCGACCTTTCCTCGCAGAGGAAGTATGTACCATATTTACTTTTTATATTACATTATATACGCAATTCCACATTTTCACAGCACGTTCTCCTCTTCATTGTCGGTCACTTCTGAGGGTCCGGTTCTGTTTGAAACGGATTCAGTTGAAACAGTTGAAACAGTTGAAACCGATGAAAGCAGCTGGGTCGAGAGTGAAAAGGGCTCGGAGAAGGAACTCAGCGACATGAGTGCTGAGCAGTCGTATTCATATGTAAGTAGAATACGTGATACAACTTAAACACAGCTATATGCACTTAAACTATTGTTCACAAGGGGAAAAACTAAGAAGAGGAAGGTGGAGAGGACCACAGCTACTGAGCAGGTTGTGGGTATTCTGGAGAAGATCGCCCACAAACAAGCTCTACCTACTAGGCCCGCGTTCCTCTATTGGGAGACATATTTGTCGAAATTGTCGGAAGAGGAAGCCGCTGAAGTGGAAAGGAAAATGCCCACATGCCTTTTCAGCGAGCTTGAGACCGTAAAAAAGTCAAAAACAGATAAGGATTAGAATTAGAATATTATTAGAATAAAACGAATATACTTGAATTTTTTATTTGTTTAATTTGTCTGGACGCCAGCAGCTTCATGTTGCCAAGACACAGATCCGGCTGGGCTGTTAAAAAAATTTGTTATGTTGTTTCTAATGGCCATGCAATACTCCTGAGGCCGACCGCGGCAACAGGAGCGAAGATCGGTCAATACAGTTTGCGCCTGAATTAATGAATTTTCATTTATGGTATATGTATTGGGACTCGTTCGCATTAAGAAGTTGTGCAACGAACAACAGGCAGCCACAATCTTTTGAGACTTTTCGGGTCGGCTTAGCAGAGTACGTTGAACAGCCATCCATCTTGCGCAAAGAATGCCAAAAGTATTCTCAATGCAACGACGCACAGTGGGGCCTCAGCCGCAAAGAGGTGGAAAAAGTCAATGCATTTTTTTAACGCTTTGGATAAATGCAATACACGAATTTGATAGAGTATTTTCCAAAGCTTTCAAAAATAAAGTTTAAAAAGAATATGAGCAATCAAAGTTGAAAATCATTTCCGTGTGCAACAATTTATTCAACTTTTATTGACATACTGCATCTTTCAGGTAGAATACAAATTAAACTGTCTGAGGTATCATTTTGTTTTTGGTATCATTTACTAGGTGTATTCATTTTTATCAATATTAAATGAAAAACTGCTTCGTTGCACAGACAGTTCTAGATAAAAACGTACTTTCCAAAACATCTAAATTTATGTTTGTTTTTCAACTTTGACTTGAATTTAAAAAAAGTACATTTTTGCTTTTCCGAAATATTTTGTATACGGGCTCTTTGCATATTTCTTTACCTAATAGCCTTTTTACACTGCCGCATCATTGTCGAAGGTGCGGAAAAATGATGCGAGGCGTTTACACCAAAGCCGCATCATTTTTCGCAGCATTTGTCAGCTGTTCGGCCTACAAATGTAAACAAACTCGGCGAGCAAGAAGAAGAGAGCAAAAGCATTTTTATTGAAATTCCCAAAATAATGAGCGATTTATTATTAAATGTGGAAAATGATGCATTTGGGAGTTTCACTACGAGCACCCAATTGTTTATTGAGCTTGTTCAGGAGGACTTCACAGCAAGTGAAGCTATCGTTGGCTTCGCCGAACAAAAATTGCGTGCTGCCGAGTTAAATTTTAAAGTGGCACTTTTTAAGTTTGAATCAGTGCATCCCAAAAGATCCCAAAGATTCTCCAACTTTGCTTTAATTTCTATTGGAGAGAATTCATAGAATTGCTGTTTAAATTCCTCTCCCATCTCCTCGTAAATGTGGGTGTTCTTGCGCAACCCACGCAAATCCTCAATATTTTCCGCCCACAAGTCTATTAACAAATTTACCGCCCCCTCTGTCCGCTTCTTTTTCTTTTGTTTTTCAGTGCTCATATTTCATTTTTAAATATAATTTACTAATTCACAGCTGTTTTCTGTCGATACCCCGTCGATACCCTGAATAATTTCAGTATTTTGTAAAAATACTAGACAGAATACGGCAACACTAGCCAATGATGCGCCGCATGATTGTCTTCTTCTATCCACAGGGCTCTTATGGGCATCATTGTCGCATGTTCCATTTAACGGAAAAATCCAATGATGCGCCTCGGTGTCAAACCTTTGGGTTTTTTGGCTTCTACATCGATAACAGTGACGCTACCTCGCACGAAAAACGGCCAGAAAAGGGCTGTCGCAGCTCAAATTCCCATACAAAATCAAAATTTTAACGTAGGGACCTTTGATTTAGGTAAATAAATATACAAAATATTTCGGGAATACAAAATTGTATTTTTTTTAAATTCAGGTCAAAGTTTAAAACCTGCTTTTTAACCTGCTTTTTATGTTGCCAAAGGGTGGTATATGCATATGTATATATATTGCAGTCCTTTTTGTGCAGCTCCATAGTTCTATTTTGACTTCTAAACCATTAAGTTGTGTATAAACAGTGAAAATGGCGATGGAAAATATAAAATTGTTTGAGATATTTAGAACTTCAAACAACTTCAACGAATTTAAGGAAGCTGTTCTCGTTGAATTAAATATAGAATCGGACAACCCGGAGAAGCATACAAGTATAATACATAATATTAATCTTGTATATGCTAGAATTGACGCTAAATGGAAGATCTCACATCGTAATACTACATGGTTCAATAGCAGAAACGCAACCTGGTTAGTTGGAAAGCAGATGCTAGATGATGGACCCTCCACGTCCACAGGACGATGCTCAGGAAGACCAATTAAAACCCTGGAAGACTGTTCAGCTTATACAAGAAAGAGAAAACTTTCAGATGCAACATGTCATATAGCTACGGATCACTTATCGGAGGCGCTGTCAATCAAATATATGAACGACAAGGAAAACAAGAGGTCACATATCACAAAAGCTGTTTTGCAGGCAAGCCCCATTAGACTTGAAAGGATAAACAAGAGCATCGTCACTCCGCCAAATTCACAACCAAGGCCGTACACCGTTGAAGAGGCTTTGGCATTGTTTATGGATTTGCGGAACGATCTAAGGAACAAATATTCAATATTCAAAAGAAGGCAGGACCGACTCCACATGTGACGGAGGTATCAGCAGAAGTAAAACTTCAAGACCTGGTGGACCACACTGCGAAAAGGCTCATTGAAAGTTTACCTGACCATCAGATTGAGAATCTTCCGCAAAATCTCACATTGATCAGCAAGTGGGGATGTGATGGATCTTCAGGACAAAGTGCATATAAGCAAATAATAGAAACGGAAGATAAATCCATTACAGATGCCAAAATGTTTATGGCTTCTCTTGTCCCCCTGAGGCTAAAATCGGATACTTCAGAACATTGGAAAAATCCCCGACCTTCGTCTGCTCACTACTGCCGCCCTATATTATTTAAATACGCCAAGGAATCTTCTGAATTGATAAAGTCCACAGTGACTGATATTAAGAATCAGATTAAAAATATAAAACCAGGATTATTGGAATTCAAGGATGGTCCAACTATTACTGTTAACTATGAATTTGCCCTTACTATGATCGATGAAAAAGTTCTAAACTAACTAACAAATACAAAATCGACCTTGACATGCGCTTTTTGCCAAAAAAACACAGAAGGACTTTCAAAACTTGGATGATTCCTTAATTGAAGAGAAAAATTTGGAATAGGGCATTTCCCCATTGCATGCAAGAATAAGATGTATGGAGTTTATTTTAAATCTTTTGACGATAGCATGCCAACATAAACACAGGAAAAAAATGATTCAAGACGAATTCTGTGCGAAACTTGGACTAAGGGTCGACTGCCCCAAATATGGATACGGGAACACAAACGATGGAAACTCATCCCGGAAATTCTTTAAGGAACACGAAATTACAGCAAAAACGAGAAGGAACGTGAGTCGCTTCTAGTGGCGACTCTACTTTTATACCCGTACTCAGTCAGTATATAAATTTATGAGATTATGATTAAAATTAAAAAAAAAATTTTAATTTTAAATTTTTTTGCTACATTTGTTAACTACATCTACATGTAAAATGTAGATAATGCATCTAGAACAAATATTCTACATATACCATTTAGATTCTACATCTCCTCCGCTAGGGGTTGCTCGCGCTTTGCACAGGGCAGAGTGTGTGCGAGCGAGACAGAGAATGAATAGCGTCAACAACGCCAGAGGAGGTGGGGGAAGCAACTGAAAATTAATTTCTTTGTTCTGGCTATAATGATGATCCGATCTGGTTCAGATACGGCAATCTGATAGATATGGTCATTCTCTACGATACTGCGTTTTTAGTTTTATCGTATCTTCAAAATTGTGGATGCCACAGATTTTCGTCCTTTGTGAAGGCGGAAGGCGGAGGGGCGAAATTTTGAAATACACTTGTAACAGTGTTATATCACATGAGTCTGGAAACAAAATTTCGTTGCTCTTGCTTTTATAGTCTCTGAGATCTAGGCGCTCATCAAGACGGACAGACGGACAGACGGACGGACGGACAGACGGACAGACAGACATGGCTCTATCGACTCGGCTATTGATACTGATCAAGAATATATATACTTTATGGGGTCGGAAAATTTTCCTTCTCTGCGTTACACACATCCACTTTTACCACAAATACAGTATACCCTTTAACTCTTTTTGAGTACGGGTATAATAACTGGAGTGGATGAAGGCATTATCCAAAGATTGGCTGTAATTTTGAATATTTTAAACTGCAAGGACAAAATTAACACACGCAAATTTGGTGAATATGCCTCGAAGACTGCAGAGTTGTTATTTGAAAAGTATCCAGAAAGTACTCCAACGCTTCATCAAATGTTGGCACATGGTCAAATTTTAATAGAACATTAGAGCCTTCCAATTGGAAAGATGTCAGAGGAAGCCCAGGAAACGAGAAACAAAGATTACAAGAAATTTAGGTACATGAATACTTGTAAGATATCACGAACAATGCAAAACCAGGATCTTTTCAACATGTTGGCAGCCTCTTCAGTTCCATTTATTTCATCTATTAGACATGTGAAATCCAAAAATGAATTAGAAAGTATTTATTCTTCAGAAATTATAAGATTATTGGATATTCCTAACGATCCATCGGAAATATATGCATGTTTTATAGTAAACCAAAAATAAGAACATAATTCTGTTTAAGTTAAAAATTAAATGTAAAACAAATTTGTTTAATATAATAGGCAATTAAAAATTCTTTATCGATCCGAAAAACTTGGAATTTATCATATTGCATAGAAAAATATGCACTGGTAACAAAGTTCAACTTTGGCTATTTATTGTAAAACTTCTAGATATTGTAGCACCATGCACTTTTGCAGACTAAATTCTGAAAGTTTTTTCTTTTAAACGCAATTTATTTCATGAAAATATCTTGATTCGTTCGGAAGTTATTAATTTAGCAAGCTGAAATGGATAAAGGCCCCACTGTGCGACGCCGAGAAAGAAACGCTAAAATTTGAAAAATACAAAAACAAAACACAGTGTTGCTAAAGTTCTCAAAAAGTAAATGAACGTATTAAGCTGTACAAAGAGAAAAAATGAGTTACGCAAACATTAAAATAGATCCCCTCGGAAGGGAAAATTATGATAAATGGAAAATACAGGTGCAAGCCCTTTTAATTAAAAACGATTTATGGAAATATGTGAACGGACACTGTGTAAAATCAGAAAATCCATCGGCAAAAACTGAGTGGGACACAAATGATGCTAAAGCAAAATCAGATTAAAATTTTGTCAATCGCAACAACAGAATTAAGACAAATAAAAAATTGTGCCACATCAAAAGAACTATGGGAAAAACTAGAAAGTGTGTATCAATCAAAAGGTAGAAGAATACGAGGCGCGTAAACGAAAAAACGTTGAAACACTACAAGAAAGAAAGTAAGAAAGTATGGACAAAAATATCAAAACAAAAATCAATTTGGAAAGCTTAAGTGCTTCAATTGTGGAAAAACCGGTCACAAGGCCAGAGAGTGTAGATCGAAAATAAAGTCTAAAGAATACAAATTTGAAGATAGAGATACCGCAAAAAGCAACGCAGCGGTAGCATTGCAAGCATTCGTTGAAGAAGGACAATGGTGTCTCGATTCAGCGGCGACATCGCATATGTGCGCTCAAAAAGAACAATTTCAAAACCTGAAAAATGAATCGCAAAGTTTAAAACTCGCAAATAATAAATCTGCTCCAATACTAGGCAGTGGTGAAATACTTCTTGAAACCACGGTCGTGACGGCAAGTTTAGGCGAAACACTCTATGTTCCCGAGCTAAGGTCAAATTTGATGTCAGTGTCAAAAATCAAAGATCACGGTTTTGAAGTTATTTTTCGTCGTACCGGTGCGGTAATAATCGATCCAAAAACAGGCAATAAAATTGCCACGGAAAATCGAAAGTCAAACCTTTATTATATAAATCAATCAAAACACTATGGAAATTTTGCACAAAACGAAACAAAAAATTTAACTGCTTTACAAAAGTTGCATGAAGCTCTAGGTCACTTAAATGAAACAGATCTAAGAAGTATGATTCGAAACGAAAAAGGCATTAAAGCTGACACAAGTAAAAATCTGAAAAAATGCGAAGTCTGTATTCGGGGGAAGCAATCTCAAAAGCCTTTTTCCCATTCAGGATCAAAGTCCGATGAGCCACTCGAATTGGTACATTCAGACTGCATCTTTCAGGTAGAATACAAATTGAACTGTGTGAGGTATCATTTTTTGTTGGTATAATTTACTAGGTGTATTCATTTCTATCAATAACTGCTTCGTTGCACAGACAGTTCTAGAGAAAAACGTACTTTCCAAACCATCTACATTTTTTTTGTTTTTCAACTTTGACTTGAATTTAAAACGAGAAGGAACGTGAGTCGCTTCTAGTCGCGACTCTACTTTTATACCCGTACTCAGTCAGTATATAAATTTATGAGCTTATGATTGAAATTTAAAAAAAAATTTTTAATTTTACATTTTTTGCTACATTTGTTAACTACATCTACATGTAAAATGTAGATAATACATCTAGAACAAATATTCTACATCTTCCATTTAGATTCTTTATCTGCTCCGCTAGGGGTTTCTCGCGCATTGCACAGGGCAGAGTGTGTGCGAGCGAGAAAGAGAATGAGTAGCGTCAGCATCGCCAGAGGAGGTGGGGGAAGCAACTGAAAATTAATTTCTTTGTTCTGGCTATAATAATGATTCGATCTGATTCAGATTCGGCAATCTGATAGATATGGTCATTCTCTACGATACTGCGTTTTTAGTTTTTTCGTATCTTCAAAATTGTGGCTGCCACAGATTTTCGTCCTTTGTGAAGGCGGAAGAGGGCGGGGCGAAATTTTGAAATACACTTGTAACAGTGTGATATCACATGAGTCTGGAAACTAAATTTGGTTGCTCTAGCTTTTATAGTCTCTGAGAACGAGGCGCTCATCAGGACGGACAGACGGACAGACGGACGGACGGACGGACAGACAGACATGGCTCTATCGACTCGGCTATTGATACTGATCAAGAATATATATACTTTATGGGGTCGGAAAATTTTCCTTCTCTGCGTTACACACATCCACTTTTACCACAAATACAATATACCCCTTAACTCTTTTTGAGTACGGGTATAAAAAAGTAAATTTTTGCTTTCCCAAAATATTTTTTGTACGTGCCCTGCAGTTCTGGCTGTCACCGCATGAAATTGTCATAGGGAAATTTGTTCAGGCTCGACGTCGACAAAGGCAGCGACGTCGACGTCAGCATGAAATTCTGTCCGGCTTCCACTGCTGCAGATCGAAACGGACGCGGAAGAAAGAGAAGCAGATATCCATATATTTCCCTCTCTCTCATATTTTTAGTTTTCTCTACCTACATTCGACCATAACTCTTCTACTCTCGCTCATTTCGTCTCCTCAAAGGGATGAAGGGAAAAAACCGATTAGTTGGTGTAATATTTTGTTGCGAGCGCCTTTGATTTTTTGTAGTTGCGCGTCTATTTACATGTTTATTCCTTTCAAAAGTGGTTTTTCAGTGTTTTTAAAGTCAGGTAAGTGGATTACAGTGATTACAGTGCGCGTTGTTAGTTAAATTAAATTGTTACATGGGTTTCGCAAGAAAAAATATGTCTGGAATCTAGATTCTAGAACATTCTAGCCGCGTGGTCTCGTTAACCAAGTGCGTCGCTGCGCGTGTTTGTTTTTGCTCGAGAAAACCCATGTAACTGAAAATACAGCATTTTTAATTAAAAAAATATATATGTGCAATTTGACTTATTCATTTACAGATCAAAACATTTCTGAAGTTGCTGGAGAAGGACTCCTTGCCTCAAAAGTGTGCTGGACGAAAAAGTAGTCCAGGAGTACAACCTGGACGGGACTTGCGAAAAAAATGTTTAAAATGCCGAGCCGGACTATATTCGGTTCTCAAAGGTAAAATCCAATTTCATATGTGTATTGCTTTATACAAATCACAACATAACTCAGAAGTTAGTTCAATAAATATTACATTCCGTGGCTAAAAATTTGTTTTTTTATATCATTTCAGGAGCATTGGTGCTTATTAAGGAAGGCCCTACAGATAATTTAAAATAATTAAAGCAACAAACAATCTAGAAAACTAAGTTAAATAAATATATTTACTTTTATTTGAATGAAGTGTTTAAAGAAATTTTTGGGTGGGTTTCACATATGAAACTATCCGTGAAATTTCGTTTCGAGTCACCAGTGATTTCATATGGGGACATTTCGAAAGTGTCCCGAGTGAAATCACTGGTGGCTGTCCCGAGTGAAATCACTCATCGCTTGTACGTATAAGCCACCGGTGAAGTCACTGGAAAACTCAGTGACAATTTCATTTGAATTTTCATGAGTGAAAAATGCGGACACGTCCATACAAATTTCATCTGGAGTTTCACCAGTGAGTCCCTACAGGCTACGGACATGGAATGAGTGATTCCCCAAATGAATCACCAGTGAAAAGTGACTTTTGGAACTGCAGGGTGCTCTTTGCATATTTCTTTACCTAAATCAAGGGTCCATACGTGCACCTTTGGGTTTTTGGCTTCGATAACAGTGACGCTACCTCGCACGAAAAACGGCCAAACGGCGTCACTGTTATCGATGTAGAAGCCAAAAAACCCAAAGGTGCACGTACGGACCTTTGATTTAGGTAAAGAAATATGTAAAGAGCCCGTGTACAAAATATTTCGGGAATACAAAAATTACCTTTTTTTATATTCAGGTCAAAGTTGAAAAACAACAAAAATCAGGTACTTATGTACTAATGAAACTATATACTCAGGTACACTCAATAATTTAACCATTTTTAAGTTTTCGCTATCTAAATTATGTTATTAGCTATTAATCCATTTGAAGGTAGGTTTTTTTTAACTTCGACCTACCCTTTTCAAAAGTTTTTTTTAGCATTGCATATGCAGGATGGCCGTTATATTTGACCTGAATTTGACCAAATTTTTTAACCTGCTTTTTATTATGCCAAAGGGTGGTATATGCATATGTATATATATTGCAGTCCTTTTTTGGATGATTCCTTAATTGAAGAGGAAAATTCGGAATATGGCATTTCCCCATTGCATGCAAGAATAAGATGTATGTAGTTTATTTTAAAACATATACCATCCCGCGAACGGAAGAATCTTTTCACGATAGCATGCCAACATAAACACAGGAAAAAAATTATTCAAGACGAATTCTTTGCGAAGCTTGGACTGAGGGTCGACTGCCCCAAATATGGATACGGGAACACAAACGAAGGAAACTCATCCCGAAAATTCTTTAAGGAACATGAAATTACAGCAAAAATAACTGGAGTGGATGAAGGCATTATCCAAAGATTGGCTGTAATTTTGAATTTTTTAAACTGCAAGGACAAAATTAACACACGCAAATTTGGTGAATATGCCTCGAAGACTGCAGAGTTGTTATTTGAAAAGTATCCAGAAAGTACTCCAACGCTTCAAATTTTAATAGAACATCAGAGCCTTCCAATTGGAGAGATGTCAGAGGAGGCCAGGAAACGAGAAACAAGGATTACAAGAAATTCAGGTAGATGAATACTTGTAAAATATCACGAACAAGGCAAAACCAGAATCTTTTCAACATGTTGGCAGCCTCTCCAGATCCATTTATTTCATCTATTAGACATGTGAAATCCAAAAAAGAATTAGAAAGTATTTATTCTTCAGAAATGTTAAGATTATTGGATATTCCTAACGATACATCGGCAATAGATGCATGTTTTATAGTAAACCAAAAATAAGAACAATTAAAAAAAATGTTTTCCAATTTTTTGTAAATTCTTTTTAAAGCCTAGTACTCAGATCCAAAAACTGTTTGGTAGCGAACTCATGTCATATAATTCGCTAGCGGCCATGTGGTGTGACCAGAGGTGTGCACTGCATTCCGTACGGTTACACTGCTCAGACAGATGCTTGGTTTTGTTAAAAGTTAATGAAATGCACTTCTTCGGCTGGGGTCGCTCTTCCCCAGGCATATCCTGGGCTCCCCAATATTTTATTGGCAAGGTAGTTTGTCTGACTATCAGCAGCAGCAGATATCGACACCGCCCGTGCCGACCACCGTGAGGACAACATGTTTGAAAACCATATTTTATTTATATGCAATTTATATAACTTTACAGGGGGTAGAAAGATACCAGCAATTCCAGCAAATACTATCGGATACTTTTCTAGTATATACTGACCCTGCTTTTTCTTGAACTGAGTACTGCCACTAACCATACAGTATATAGATTAGAGCCCTGCACGAATCCACATGATTAAAAAAATCACAGTATACTCATGCCCCTTCAATGCGTTAGATCATTACGAATCACCCCTTCAGTCCGATTCGAATCACCCGAATCACTAAAAAACCGGATCAGAGTACTACGAATCAATATCAGCAAGATTCGTCGCATGATTCAAAAACTGATTCAAAACATACTACGAAGAATCTTCCTTTGTATGCGTGCACATGTACAGTATTACGAAAAAAAGCGGACGCACAGAACCAAATACTTGTGCATATTTTGACTGTATTTGTAACCGAAATTGTTGTTTTCTTACTCAAAGGAACAGGCGCTGCCACGTCGCTGCCGGCACACGTACCGAAAGGCAGCGACCCTTCGTGTGGTGTGGCTTCGGCAATGCGACTTCGGCTCTTGCGGTCGCAGTGTAAAAGCAACAAACCGGTTTCTTCCGCAGGCCTCACTAAAAAAACATGTCAGAGTGTGTGTGCGAGCCCTGCTCAAAGGCAAGATCTTATACGTAAGTATGCGTAGCACGCACTGTTGACGTACACACACAGGCACAGAAAGGCACACACACAACTACAGATTTCCACCCCGAAAGCAAGGCAAAAAAACCGACAAATTTGTGTATTGCTTTCTCGTTCTCTCTACCTGAAAATCAAATGGAGAGTAAAAGAGAGAAAAAACTGAACTGCTCGGATCTCACAGTACAAAATTATGAATCGTGATCCGTTCGGTTCATTTTGGGCAAATGATTCGAATCACTGAGAAAGCCGAATCGCTGATTCAATTTGATCGGACGAAGTGAATCCCGAATCACTGCAAATCGATTCATTTGCCCGTTCATGCAGGGCTCTAATATAGATGTGCCAGTTCATACAACGAATGTGTTACAGAAAAATTTTCAGGTCCAGGTCCCCCGCTCTCATTGCCTGTGCTCTCGGGGACCTGAGAGAGTAAGACTTTGCTCTCAGGGGACCTGAGAGAGTAAGAGAGAGCACGGCCATGGTGCAACAATAACTCTTTGCCAGTCGTTTGTCAAACGGCGTCGAAAGAGGTTGTGCAGCGCACGATTTTTTTCTGTATTTTCTGTCTTCTTCTTCCTCACAAATAAAATTCTTTCTATTACTATAAATATTTTTTAAAATTTTTTTTATTTTCTTAAACATTTTTCTGAATTACGAATTAAATGTCATTTTCATTATTTCGATTAATTATTATTTATATTTATTTATTAGCGAAAAAATAGTATATACATATGTACATAAAGTCATGTATGGGTGCTCCAATACATGGCACATGACTTTATGACTTTATACGCTTATGTCATCGAGCTGAATGACGTTGTCATCGATGTGTCGTCGCTTACACATCGATGACCCGTACTGCAGGTTACGTTTTTATATTCATAGATCATATATACATATATATATACGTAGGTATGTATGTATATAAAATTATTTTAGTTAAAATCACTTGTTTACCAATATATTTATATACCAATTTCCTGAATACGTATATATATACATAAAAACATCTATAAATGTAAATATATGGATCGTAAAAACCAAAACATGTCTAAAATAGGGATATGTATACGTAAATAAATGTGCTATTTCAAGTAAATAAAACAAATTTCAGCATTTATTTTTATATTTTATTTATTTCCCACGCCCAACCCCACCCACTCTGCCCATTCCTCAAATATGATGCGGAAGGTCAGCTCGGTCGCTGGCTGCAAAAAAACAAATTTCAGTTCAAGCGGCCAAAAATTGTAGAACCCACACACAAGCACAGTATGTGTGAATACGTGGCACACACACACGTAACCAGGAAACTAAAAAATCAAAACCGAGTTTTCGAAACGTAAACATTTGCAAAATTTTGTCGTGTCTGTGTACACACACACATATACATACATGCCGAATTTGCTTTGTTTGCTTTCTTTTACTTTGTATTGCAAATTTTTGTTGCTATCTTTTGTTACTAGTTCTGATCCTTGCATTGCTATATACTAGTAAATATGTATATATTGTATGTCTATACTTTATGTATATTTATATTTCGTTTTCTTTTTAGTTCAATTCAATTTGTTGATTGTTTGTCAAAAAGGGACTCACTACATTTTCTCCCCCGTATTTTTGTTGCGGGAGTTTCTCTATTTCGTTCTTGCCGTAGAAAACAGTTTTCGACCAAAAAAATTTCTTATCGGTTTCATACGAATATCAACCCTGATTCTGTTCGCGAGGGATTAATCGGAACTGAGTACTAGCCTTAAGCTAAAAATTAAATGTAAAATAACTTTTTATAGTATAATAGGCCATTAAAAATTCTTTATCGATCCGAAAAACTTGGAATCTATTATTTTGCATAGGAAAATATGCACTGGTAACAAAGTTCAACTTTGGCTATTTATTGTAAAGCTTTTAGATATTGTAGCACCATGTACTGAAGATATCGTGATTCGTTCGGAAGTTATTAATTTAGCAAGCTGAAATGGCCAAAGGCCCCACTGTGCGACGTGCTCGGCTTAATCTGTAGTTGAAAATACGCTCGTCCACAGCCAGGCTTCGGGAACTAAATGCCTTCATAATGCTCTTATGCAGCGGGAATGCATCATCTCATCAGGAAACTGGAGAGTTTCGGACAACAATGCTTTTCCGAGCTCACAGTGTGAAAATGCATTCTTGTCTCCTTCACTTCCATATGCGCCAACATCTATATATGTGAACCTACACTGGGCGTCGCAGATCGCCATGAGCACGATCGAATGAAAGCCCTGAATATGAAGGGAGGCATTAATATTAAATTTTACTCAAATTGAATAAGCGACATACTTTAATTATAAAAACTTCTCCCGCTATTAGGTTGTGGCTTTATCGCCACCTGCTTTCCATCTACGGCTCCAATGCAGTTCGGAAAATTCCATTCCTCTTTAAAGCCCTTAGCCCACTGCAACATGTTGTCTTTGTTCCATTTCGGAAATTCTTTTGACAGGGAAATGCATATAGCTTCGCACACTTGCATGACAATAACTCCAAAGTGTTGTTTACTTATACGATAAGTTCAACAAATGTGGCGCTGCAAGTCACCGGAAGCAAGAACCCAAAAAAACAAACGGTAGAGTATCTATAAATGCACGGACATATAAAATACTCACTATAAAACAATGGCCAAATTGGCTTTGGGCGGGATCGCGTCTTGGCGAGTATTCCGTTTAGGAAGCAAGTACTGCTCCACCAATCCAAAAAGGCCACAGAAGTTATTCTCATACATATGAAAATTCTCAAAGAATACTGATGGCCTCTGAGTCATATTTTCAAACTACAAAATGTGCAAAGGTTGTTGTTAGAAGAGTTTGCATGGATATATATATGATATCTAAAATACTCACATCGGTAAAAAATGGACCCTTCTTATTTCTTTCCCGCAGATATGGATTTACCCAATGTTGACGTCGCTTTCTTCGTTGATTTTCCTCCTCCTCCGCTACTACTCCGCTGTCTGAGCAGTGTAACCGTACGGAATGCAGTGCACACCTCTGATCACACCACATGGCCGCTAGCGAATTATACGACATGAGCTTGCCAGCAAACAGTTTTTGAATCTGAGTACTAGGCTTCAGTCTGGCCAGGGCCGGACCACTACAGCAAGATTTAATTTCTGTGGGATCTGGAGAAGATAAGATGCGTGAGGAGGGGGAGGGACGCCATTACGGGGAAAGAGGGATGCCCAGATCCACGGCCACCGTGCTCTCGCGTCCGGTTCCGCAGACTGGCTCCCAAGGGTAAGGGTAAGCTTCAATATAGGAAAGGGGAATATCGGACACACGAACACCGTGCTCTCGCGTCCAGTGCTGCGGGCCGACTTCCCACTCTATGGGGAAATAGGTACAGGGGAAAAGGGGAAAGCTCAGATCTACGGGCACCGAGCTTCCACGTCCAGTGCCGCAGACTGACTCTCCCCGCTAAAGGGAAACAAATACGGGGGAAGGGGAAAGGCTCTGATCTACGGGCACCGTGTTTCCACGTCCAGTTCCGCAGACTGACTCTCCACTCTAAAGAAAACAACTACTGGGGGAAGGGGAAGGATTACTTGCAATTGCCGTGCTGCCGCGTCCAGTTCCCTCCCAGGAAAATAAATCGGGTAAGTTTGGTGTCATTAGTCTTGATTTCTTTATTGAACAATCCCTACCCCCTACCTATCGCACCGCTCTTGCTACACTACTCACTCAAGTGAGGCCAGCTTACCCTCTCCACGGCCTTATATCCCGTGCGGCTCGTTTTTTGGTTTCGTTGTCTTCTGTCTGCTGTGTTTTGTTTCTCCTAGTCGTGGGGGAAGGGGGTAGACACGGCACATTTTGGCGGAGGGGCACGTGTCACCATTTGGTTTGATTTTCTGCTTCCGCGAACACGACTGGTCTTTTTGGCGATCTCCACTTAACTCCCGAGACGCACTTTCTGACGCGTGCTCGAACCCTTTTTTTCAGGCAGCGTCGCTGCTTGTAGATCGGGTTGTGTCCCGATCGCTTTCCGTTGGGTCTCTCTGTCTCTCTCTTTTCCATGTGCGAGGGTGGGTCCACCCTCTGCTGAGAATCTCTGCTGAGAGTCGCTGCTCAGCCTTCGTTCCTTTTCCTGGTACTCTGCAGCTGTGTTCTGTCGCTGGTCTGCATTTTTAGCGCCGTCGCTGTCTCTTCTGCGG
>JAWNNB010001565.1:0-10249 GCA_035043285.1 Drosophila subsilvestris | reverse complement strand
TAATACTTTCTAGTGAGTCTTTCTACTTGAGTTTTAAAAAATTACTTTTTTTGTTGTTCGATAAAAACTAACTATTCTGGACTATTCCCTTCGTCATGGAAAAGTTTGGTAAGAAAAATAAAACACATTTATCGCCGATCGAAGTGAGCCATGCCATTCTGTCATCATTCCTTGTGTGTCGCTCTACTGGAAACATTATTAAACTTGATTTTTATTTTTGTGAAAAAAAAATGCGACTCGTCTGAGAAATGTAAAATTCGGATTAAAAAGGAGGCATCCTGGGAGGAGGAAACCACAAACGTGTCAATTCCGATCAAAAGTGTTGAAAATATAGATATAAAGTGCGCGATGAAAGCAGAGCCCTTGCGTTCGCCATACAAGAGTGAACTGCACTATCATCCATGCGATGATGAGATGGGTTTGTGTGCAATCCCAGTGGTGAAATCTTCCCCCGTCAGTAGTTGCATGCCAATCATATATACATAGATATGTAACTACATATATATACACACCATTTGTATATGGATGTATCAGATCCCGAAGGTGGAAATTTACTCCGATTCCCCCCGGATGAGCAACATCATAATAAAGACAACCCACAGCGGAGGAAGATGACATTGTTGAGTCGGTAAGTAGTTGCACGCATCTCATATATAGCCAAATATATTTATATATATATAATCCACATAATCCACAATATCCCTAAGACGATGACGAACGCTACCACTGCCGTAGAAGGGCCACAGATGAAGAAGAAGAAACGTGAAGACAGAGTGGAGCCGGTAGGTAGTCTTTGAACACCCCCAAGGACCAGCTACTCGCCCGTCCCACCACCACGGTGCCGTCGGGCTCCGCGCACTTAACCAATCTCTTCGAGCGGTACGTGCTCCCCGCACTTGCCTGTGCGTGGTCCTGGAACCCCGACGCTACCCAACCTGTAGCCTCTGATCGCGATGAAACTCGCACAGGCACAGTAGCTGCGCTGCCACCTGCAAGAAAATAAAATTAATTATTGAAGAACAAAGCACAAAGATCTCTGCCTAAATGTGGACCATTTACATTTTACATTTTTTTGCTACATTTGTTAACTACATCTACATGTAAAATGTAGATAATACATCTAGAACAAATATTCTACATCTACCATTTAGATTCTACATCTCCTCCGCTAGGGGTTGCTCGCGCATTGCACAGGGCAGAGTGTGTGCGAGCGAGACAGAGAATGAATAGCGTCAGCAGCGCCAGAGGAGGTGGGGGAAGCAACTGAAAATTAATTTCTTCATTTTGGCCATAATAATGATCCGATCTGTACCAGATTTGGCAATCTGGTAGATATGGTCATTCCTTACGATACTGCGTTTTTAGTTTTATCGTATCTTCAAAATTGTGGCTGCCACAGATTTTCGTCCTTTGTGAAGGCGGAGGGGGCGTGGCACAATTTGGAAAGAAACTTGATTCAGTGTGATATGACATGAGTCTGGAAACAAAATTTGGTTACTCTAGCTTTTATAGTCTCTGAGAACGAGGCGTCAAACAAGACGGACAGACGGACGGACAGACAGACATGGCTCTATCGACTCGGCTATTGATACTGATCAAGAATATATATACTTTATGGGGTCGGAAAATTTTCCTTCTCTGCGTTACACACATCCACTTTTACCACAAATACAGTATACCCCTTAACTCTTTTTGAGTACGGGTATAATAATACTTTCTAGTGAGTCTTTCTACTTGAGTTTTAAAAAATTACTTTTTTTGTTTTTCGATAAAAACTAACTATTCTGGACTATTCCCTTCGTCATGGAAAAGTTTGGTAAGAAAAATAAAACACATTTATCGCCGATCGAAGTGAGCCATGCCATTCTGTCATCATTCCTTGTGTGTCGCTCTACTGGAAACATTATTAAACTTGATTTTTATTTTTGTGAAAAAAAATGCGACTCGTCTGAGAAATGTAAAATTCGGATTAAAAAGGAGGCATCCTGGGAGGAGGAAACCACAAACGTGTCAATTCCGATCAAAAGTGTTGAAAATATAGATATAAAGTGCGCGATGAAAGCAGAGCCCTTGCGTTCGCCATACAAGAGTGAACTGCACTATCATCCATGCGATGATGAGATGGGTTTGTGTGCAATCCCAGTGGTGAAATCTTCCCCCGTCAGTAGTTGCATGCCAATCATATATACATAGATATGTAACTACATATATATACACACCATTTGTATATGGATGTATCAGATCCCGAAGGTGGAAATTTACTCCGATTCCCCCCGGATGAGCAACATCATAATAAAGACAACCCACAGCGGAGGAAGATGACATTGTTGAGTCGGTAAGTAGTTGCACGCATCTCATATATAGCCAAATATATTTATATATATATAATCCACATAATCCACAATATCCCTAAGACGATGACGAACGCTACCACTGCCGTAGAAGGGCCACAGATGAAGAAGAAGAAACGTGAAGACAGAGTGGAGCCGGTAGGTAGTCTTTGAACACCCCCAAGGACCAGCTACTCGCCCGTCCCACCACCACGGTGCCGTCGGGCTCCGCGCACTTAACCAATCTCTTCGAGCGGTACGTGCTCCCCGCACTTGCCTGTGCGTGGTCCTGGAACCCCGACGCTACCCAACCTGTAGCCTCTGATCGCGATGAAACTCGCACAGGCACAGTAGCTGCGCTGCCACCTGCAAGAAAATAAAATTAATTATTGAAGAACAAAGCACAAAGATCTCTGCCTAAATGTGGACCATTTACATTTTACATTTTTTTGCTACATTTGTTAACTACATCTACATGTAAAATGTAGATAATACATCTAGAACAAATATTCTACATCTACCATTTAGATTCTACATCTCCTCCGCTAGGGGTTGCTCGCGCATTGCACAGGGCAGAGTGTGTGCGAGCGAGACAGATAATGAATAGCGTCAGCAGCGCCAGAGGAGGTGGGGGAAGCAACTGAAAATTAATTTCTTCATTTTGGCCATAATAATGATCCGATCTGTACCAGATTTGGCAATCTGGTAGATATGGTCATTCCTTACGATACTGCGTTTTTAGTTTTATCGTATCTTCAAAATTGTGGCTGCCACAGATTTTCGTCCTTTGTGAAGGCGGAGGGGGCGTGGCACAATTTGGAAAGAAACTTGATTCAGTGTGATATGACATGAGTCTGGAAACAAAATTTGGTTACTCTAGCTTTTATAGTCTCTGAGAACGAGGCGTCAAACAAGACGGACAGACGGACGGACAGACAGACATGGCTCTATCGACTCGGCTATTGATACTGATCAAGAATATATATACTTTATGGGGTCGGAAAATTTTCCTTCTCTGCGTTACACACATCCACTTTTACCACAAATACAGTATACCCCTTAACTCTTTTTGAGTACGGGTATAATAATACTTTCTAGTGAGTCTTTCTACTTGAGTTTTAAAAAATTACTTTTTTTGTTTTTCGATAAAAACTAACTATTCTGGACTATTCCCTTCGTCATGGAAAAGTTTGGTAAGAAAAATAAAACACATTTATCGCCGATCGAAGTGAGCCATGCCATTCTGTCATCATTCCTTGTGTGTCGCTCTACTGGAAACATTATTAAACTTGATTTTTATTTTTGTGAAAAAAAAATGCGACTCGTCTGAGAAATGTAAAATTCGGATTAAAAAGGAGGCATCCTGGGAGGAGGAAACCACAAACGTGTCAATTCCGATCAAAAGTGTTGAAAATATAGATATAAAGTGCGCGATGAAAGCAGAGCCCTTGCGTTCGCCATACAAGAGTGAACTGCACTATCATCCATGCGATGATGAGATGGGTTTGTGTGCAATCCCAGTGGTGAAATCTTCCCCCGTCAGTAGTTGCATGCCAATCATATATACATAGATATGTAACTACATATATATACACACCATTTGTATATGGATGTATCAGATCCCGAAGGTGGAAATTTACTCCGATTCCCCCCGGATGAGCAACATCATAATAAAGACAACCCACAGCGGAGGAAGATGACATTGTTGAGTCGGTAAGTAGTTGCACGCATCTCATATATAGCCAAATATATTTATATATATATAATCCACATAATCCACAATATCCCTAAGACGATGACGAACGCTACCACTGCCGTAGAAGGGCCACAGATGAAGAAGAAGAAACGTGAAGACAGAGTGGAGCCGGTAGGTAGTCTTTGAACACCCCCAAGGACCAGCTACTCGCCCGTCCCACCACCACGGTGCCGTCGGGCTCCGCGCACTTAACCAATCTCTTCGAGCGGTACGTGCTCCCCGCACTTGCCTGTGCGTGGTCCTGGAACCCCGACGCTACCCAACCTGTAGCCTCTGATCGCGATGAAACTCGCACAGGCACAGTAGCTGCGCTGCCACCTGCAAGAAAATAAAATTAATTATTGAAGAACAAAGCACAAAGATCTCTGCCTAAATGTGGACCATTTACATTTTACATTTTTTTGCTACATTTGTTAACTACATCTACATGTAAAATGTAGATAATACATCTAGAACAAATATTCTACATCTACCATTTAGATTCTACATCTCCTCCGCTAGGGGTTGCTCGCGCATTGCACAGGGCAGAGTGTGTGCGAGCGAGACAGATAATGAATAGCGTCAGCAGCGCCAGAGGAGGTGGGGGAAGCAACTGAAAATTAATTTCTTCATTTTGGCCATAATAATGATCCGATCTGTACCAGATTTGGCAATCTGGTAGATATGGTCATTCCTTACGATACTGCGTTTTTAGTTTTATCGTATCTTCAAAATTGTGGCTGCCACAGATTTTCGTCCTTTGTGAAGGCGGAGGGGGCGTGGCACAATTTGGAAAGAAACTTGATTCAGTGTGATATGACATGAGTCTGGAAACAAAATTTGGTTACTCTAGCTTTTATAGTCTCTGAGAACGAGGCGTCAAACAAGACGGACAGACGGACGGACAGACAGACATGGCTCTATCGACTCGGCTATTGATACTGATCAAGAATATATATACTTTATGGGGTCGGAAAATTTTCCTTCTCTGCGTTACACACATCCACTTTTACCACAAATACAGTATACCCCTTAACTCTTTTTGAGTACGGGTATAATAATACTTTCTAGTGAGTCTTTCTACTTGAGTTTTAAAAAATTACTTTTTTTGTTTTTCGATAAAAACTAACTATTCTGGACTATTCCCTTCGTCATGGAAAAGTTTGGTAAGAAAAATAAAACACATTTATCGCCGATCGAAGTGAGCCATGCCATTCTGTCATCATTCCTTGTGTGTCGCTCTACTGGAAACATTATTAAACTTGATTTTTATTTTTGTGAAAAAAAATGCGACTCGTCTGAGAAATGTAAAATTCGGATTAAAAAGGAGGCATCCTGGGAGGAGGAAACCACAAACGTGTCAATTCCGATCAAAAGTGTTGAAAATATAGATATAAAGTGCGCGATGAAAGCAGAGCCCTTGCGTTCGCCATACAAGAGTGAACTGCACTATCATCCATGCGATGATGAGATGGGTTTGTGTGCAATCCCAGTGGTGAAATCTTCCCCCGTCAGTAGTTGCATGCCAATCATATATACATAGATATGTAACTACATATATATACACACCATTTGTATATGGATGTATCAGATCCCGAAGGTGGAAATTTACTCCGATTCCCCCCGGATGAGCAACATCATAATAAAGACAACCCACAGCGGAGGAAGATGACATTGTTGAGTCGGTAAGTAGTTGCACGCATCTCATATATAGCCAAATATATTTATATATATATAATCCACATAATCCACAATATCCCTAAGACGATGACGAACGCTACCACTGCCGTAGAAGGGCCACAGATGAAGAAGAAGAAACGTGAAGACAGAGTGGAGCCGGTAGGTAGTCTTTGAACACCCCCAAGGACCAGCTACTCGCCCGTCCCACCACCACGGTGCCGTCGGGCTCCGCGCACTTAACCAATCTCTTCGAGCGGTACGTGCTCCCCGCACTTGCCTGTGCGTGGTCCTGGAACCCCGACGCTACCCAACCTGTAGCCTCTGATCGCGATGAAACTCGCACAGGCACAGTAGCTGCGCTGCCACCTGCAAGAAAATAAAATTAATTATTGAAGAACAAAGCACAAAGATCTCTGCCTAAATGTGGACCATTTACATTTTACATTTTTTTGCTACATTTGTTAACTACATCTACATGTAAAATGTAGATAATACATCTAGAACAAATATTCTACATCTACCATTTAGATTCTACATCTCCTCCGCTAGGGGTTGCTCGCGCATTGCACAGGGCAGAGTGTGTGCGAGCGAGACAGATAATGAATAGCGTCAGCAGCGCCAGAGGAGGTGGGGGAAGCAACTGAAAATTAATTTCTTCATTTTGGCCATAATAATGATCCGATCTGTACCAGATTTGGCAATCTGGTAGATATGGTCATTCCTTACGATACTGCGTTTTTAGTTTTATCGTATCTTCAAAATTGTGGCTGCCACAGATTTTCGTCCTTTGTGAAGGCGGAGGGGGCGTGGCACAATTTGGAAAGAAACTTGATTCAGTGTGATATCACATGAGTCTGGAAACAAAATTTGGTTACTCTAGCTTTTATAGTCTCTGAGAACGAGGCGTCAAACAAGACGGACAGACGGACGGACAGACAGACATGGCTCTATCGACTCGGCTATTGATACTGATCAAGAATATATATACTTTATGGGGTCGGAAAATTTTCCTTCTCTGCGTTACACACATCCACTTTTACCACAAATACAGTATACCCCTTAACTCTTTTTGAGTACGGGTATAATAATACTTTCTAGTGAGTCTTTCTACTTGAGTTTTAAAAAATTACTTTTTTTGTTGTTCGATAAAAACTAACTATTCTGGACTATTCCCTTCGTCATGGAAAAGTTTGGTAAGAAAAATAAAACACATTTATCGCCGATCGAAGTGAGCCATGCCATTCTGTCATCATTCCTTGTGTGTCGCTCTACTGGAAACATTATTAAACTTGATTTTTATTTTTGTGAAAAAAAAATGCGACTCGTCTGAGAAATGTAAAATTCGGATTAAAAAGGAGGCATCCTGGGAGGAGGAAACCACAAACGTGTCAATTCCGATCAAAAGTGTTGAAAATATAGATATAAAGTGCGCGATGAAAGCAGAGCCCTTGCGTTCGCCATACAAGAGTGAACTGCACTATCATCCATGCGATGATGAGATGGGTTTGTGTGCAATCCCAGTGGTGAAATCTTCCCCCGTCAGTAGTTGCATGCCAATCATATATACATAGATATGTAACTACATATATATACACACCATTTGTATATGGATGTATCAGATCCCGAAGGTGGAAATTTACTCCGATTCCCCCCGGATGAGCAACATCATAATAAAGACAACCCACAGCGGAGGAAGATGACATTGTTGAGTCGGTAAGTAGTTGCACGCATCTCATATATAGCCAAATATATTTATATATATATAATCCACATAATCCACAATATCCCTAAGACGATGACGAACGCTACCACTGCCGTAGAAGGGCCACAGATGAAGAAGAAGAAACGTGAAGACAGAGTGGAGCCGGTAGGTAGTCTTTGAACACCCCCAAGGACCAGCTACTCGCCCGTCCCACCACCACGGTGCCGTCGGGCTCCGCGCACTTAACCAATCTCTTCGAGCGGTACGTGCTCCCCGCACTTGCCTGTGCGTGGTCCTGGAACCCCGACGCTACCCAACCTGTAGCCTCTGATCGCGATGAAACTCGCACAGGCACAGTAGCTGCGCTGCCACCTGCAAGAAAATAAAATTAATTATTGAAGAACAAAGCACAAAGATCTCTGCCTAAATGTGGACCATTTACATTTTACATTTTTTTGCTACATTTGTTAACTACATCTACATGTAAAATGTAGATAATACATCTAGAACAAATATTCTACATCTACCATTTAGATTCTACATCTCCTCCGCTAGGGGTTGCTCGCGCATTGCACAGGGCAGAGTGTGTGCGAGCGAGACAGAGAATGAATAGCGTCAGCAGCGCCAGAGGAGGTGGGGGAAGCAACTGAAAATTAATTTCTTCATTTTGGCCATAATAATGATCCGATCTGTACCAGATTTGGCAATCTGGTAGATATGGTCATTCCTTACGATACTGCGTTTTTAGTTTTATCGTATCTTCAAAATTGTGGCTGCCACAGATTTTCGTCCTTTGTGAAGGCGGAGGGGGCGTGGCACAATTTGGAAAGAAACTTGATTCAGTGTGATATCACATGAGTCTGGAAACAAAATTTGGTTACTCTAGCTTTTATAGTCTCTGAGAACGAGGCGTCAAACAAGACGGACAGACGGACGGACAGACAGACATGGCTCTATCGACTCGGCTATTGATACTGATCAAGAATATATATACTTTATGGGGTCGGAAAATTTTCCTTCTCTGCGTTACACACATCCACTTTTACCACAAATACAGTATACCCCTTAACTCTTTTTGAGTACGGGTATAATAATACTTTCTAGTGAGTCTTTCTACTTGAGTTTTAAAAAATTACTTTTTTTGTTGTTCGATAAAAACTAACTATTCTGGACTATTCCCTTCGTCATGGAAAAGTTTGGTAAGAAAAATAAAACACATTTATCGCCGATCGAAGTGAGCCATGCCATTCTGTCATCATTCCTTGTGTGTCGCTCTACTGGAAACATTATTAAACTTGATTTTTATTTTTGTGAAAAAAAATGCGACTCGTCTGAGAAATGTAAAATTCGGATTAAAAAGGAGGCATCCTGGGAGGAGGAAACCACAAACGTGTCAATTCCGATCAAAAGTGTTGAAAATATAGATATAAAGTGCGCGATGAAAGCAGAGCCCTTGCGTTCGCCATACAAGAGTGAACTGCACTATCATCCATGCGATGATGAGATGGGTTTGTGTGCAATCCCAGTGGTGAAATCTTCCCCCGTCAGTAGTTGCATGCCAATCATATATACATAGATATGTAACTACATATATATACACACCATTTGTATATGGATGTATCAGATCCCGAAGGTGGAAATTTACTCCGATTCCCCCCGGATGAGCAACATCATAATAAAGACAACCCACAGCGGAGGAAGATGACATTGTTGAGTCGGTAAGTAGTTGCACGCATCTCATATATAGCCAAATATATTTATATATATATAATCCACATAATCCACAATATCCCTAAGACGATGACGAACGCTACCACTGCCGTAGAAGGGCCACAGATGAAGAAGAAGAAACGTGAAGACAGAGTGGAGCCGGTAGGTAGTCTTTGAACACCCCCAAGGACCAGCTACTCGCCCGTCCCACCACCACGGTGCCGTCGGGCTCCGCGCACTTAACCAATCTCTTCGAGCGGTACGTGCTCCCCGCACTTGCCTGTGCGTGGTCCTGGAACCCCGACGCTACCCAACCTGTAGCCTCTGATCGCGATGAAACTCGCACAGGCACAGTAGCTGCGCTGCCACCTGCAAGAAAATAAAATTAATTATTGAAGAACAAAGCACAAAGATCTCTGCCTAAATGTGGACCATTTACATTTTACATTTTTTTGCTACATTTGTTAACTACATCTACATGTAAAATGTAGATAATACATCTAGAACAAATATTCTACATCTACCATTTAGATTCTACATCTCCTCCGCTAGGGGTTGCTCGCGCATTGCACAGGGCAGAGTGTGTGCGAGCGAGACAGAGAATGAATAGCGTCAGCAGCGCCAGAGGAGGTGGGGGAAGCAACTGAAAATTAATTTCTTCATTTTGGCCATAATAATGATCCGATCTGTACCAGATTTGGCAATCTGGTAGATATGGTCATTCCTTACGATACTGCGTTTTTAGTTTTATCGTATCTTCAAAATTGTGGCTGCCACAGATTTTCGTCCTTTGTGAAGGCGGAGGGGGCGTGGCACAATTTGGAAAGAAACTTGATTCAGTGTGATATCACATGAGTCTGGAAACAAAATTTGGTTACTCTAGCTTTTATAGTCTCTGAGAACGAGGCGTCAAACAAGACGGACAGACGGACGGACGGACAGACAGACATGGCTCTATCGACTCGGCTATTGATACTGATCAAGAATATATATACTTTATGGGGTCGGAAAATTTTCCTTCTCTGCGTTACACACATCCACTTTTACCACAAATACAGTATACCCCTTAACTCTTTTTGAGTACGGGTATAA